>JARJLF010002209.1:0-46803 GCA_029378395.1 Mycena leptocephala
GCGTCAATTTGTGTTTGACCGCATACGGAATCCAGATCTGAACTTGAACCATGATTATACGAACATGAATTTTGGCGACTCGAGTCTAGTGCACCAGAATCAATCTGTTACTCCCCACGTCGTTTCCTCCCCATCTCAGTATCGCAGCCCAGCGATTGACAGGTCGCGCCTCATCCTGGACCGCCCCAACAGTCCTTACCTCCCATACCTTCGAACCGTGTGCGCAACTTCCTCGCAGCCCCGCCATCGCCCACATCGTCGGATCTTCATGTTCAGAGCCGCAACCCCACCCGACAACTACGATCGGTCCCCTTTGCTCGCCTTCTTCAGCGTCGCTTATCCTCCGTCCCTGAAGAAGATTATATGGAGCCTTACTCTCCCCCAGCATCGCCGCCCAAAACGGCTGCTACGACTCGCCCGCCCCGTCCGCCTTCGCATTCACTTGCCGATTCTTTCCGATCCCGTTCGCACCCCGCTCCCAACCAATGGCATGCGGGAACAGCGGGTTCGGCTCGCAGCGGGTTTGCGCCTCAGACCAGAGCGGCTGCCGAGCTTGAGTCTGACGAGGCGAGGTGGCGGATGCCCCGCACTGGTGCAGCCAAGCTACTGTCAAGCTGCCTCTGAAGACGGCCAATTCAGATACGATGGATAGTCGTGGAGAGGGCTCCCGCAAAGACCGACGGGAGCGCTAGTGAGAATGCATGGGAGAAGGAGAACGGGAAACCGAGAAAAAAGGTTCGGGCAAGAAGATCAAGGGCGGGAGCTCGGACTACGCTATCGGCATCGCTACGGATGACGTCTCTCCGTGGTTTGCAGCGAGTTCGGGGCCAGAGGCGTGGCTATGAATATCGTTTTGGAAGTATCACTTGTCATCGATGTCCGCTTTCTCTCGCAATTCCTTCCGCAGCTTTGTTCATCGCATAATTCATTCATACATACGCACTTGTACAGGAATCACTCGCATTGTAATAGCAACTCTTTTTGTACCTTAATCGTAATTCAAAGCCTGGTGCATTTCTCAGTTATAATACAAGGGTGAAAACAATACTAAAGTTTAGCTGCACTTTAGTAATTATTTATTTATTCATCCATACAGCGTTTGGTCAGGGGGCGCCCAAAGAGACCCTGCTTCCAGCTGCGGGGCTCCTTGAATCCGCCGATGCTGAGCCCGAGAACTGCGACAACGACACTGGCCAGCAGGGCAGCGTCTGCCCTGTTGTCTCCTTCGAGAACGAATTGAAGAATAGCGGCCGTTGGCACTGATGACGGAGATTTGGAGAGAGTTTGTAGAATCCGGCGTGTGAGGCTTCCTCCTGGAATGAACGGCACGTCTGGTTCCGATTCAGCTGCGTTTTGAAGGGGGTACTGAGGTACTGGCGAAGAGTACTCCGGGATGGGGAGTTCGGTCAGACGAGCAGCGGTGTCGACGACAGAGGCACTGCATTAGTGGGACGAATTTGATACGTTGGTGTTCTATGTGGCTGGATTCGTCATCTCGTCCAAGAAAGTTAATGAAAAGAGCCTACAGCATCTGGGAGTCGGTGCGGTTGGACAGATCCATCCGGAGAGAAAAAGAGCTGAAGCCACGCCGGACGTCTGGATAAATTCAAGGAGCGTCTTGATGAACTCTTGTTTTTGAGACTGTGATGACGTTCAGTAGGGAGAAAGTATGGATAAGAGGATGAAATAAGTACCTTAAGAGCAGGAGACCTTTGCTGTACTACGACTATGTCTAATCCAGCTTTGCCATACACTACTTGCGCATGCGTAATCGCGCAAATTGTGAGAGGAACGATACTCACACTCAAGCGGTGTGCTCACACCATTTGCACCATCTTCACAGCTGCCCACAACAGGCACGAGGAATGAGGAATCAAAAAATCCAATTCTCTCGAGAGACAATGACGCTATGAGCAAGTCCGCTGCTAATTGCGAAACATTAGCGGTGGATACGACGGCTAAGAGGACCGAGTCAAATCGGCGGCATATCGAGCGACTTAGATAGACAGACGACTATGAGTGTCTTGCCCGTGAGCTGGAGCTTGGCAGCGGTAGGGTTGAAGAATACCATTTGAGGTAAGAAGAGTTCAGTTGTTTGGCAATGTTATGGCTGGACGACACCGGCTGAAATAATCACCTGTAAACCCAGCTGCTCTCCAAGCTCTCTGAGATCTCCCTCATTCGACTTGAACGTTATTTCGGTAGATTCGTCGAGTTAGGTGGAAATATTTCAGTCTGACAGGGCTGTAACGTCGAGTAAAACTTTGTTGGGAATTGACAAAAGCCGCCGCGAGCTACGAGCAGCTATAGCCAGGCAGTAGAGTCCACAATAGCTCACGTCCTATGGTTTTCCTGGTCAACTACGGGAGTCGCGTCTCGTGAGCCCAGCGCGCTTACAGTGCGGTAGATCTTCAATTAGGGACGCGTACCGCGTATCCCCGGATCACGCTATCGTGACCTACCGGGGTCTCTCCAAACTCTCATGGCACCAATGTCCTTCGAATTTTTCTAGTTCTTTTGGTTTCCGCTGAATATCCTTGTGGTTTCTTCCAGACGCGACAAGTACACCATTCATTCCAAGGCCGTCGTGTGCCAAGATGTAGAGCTGAAAGGCGACATCACAATCGGCTCAGGTCGTGGCATCCCTCAACCTCAACTCCGCGCACTGAAGTCTCTCTACTAGGCACTATAGTCCACCCTAAGGCTACTATTTTCGCAATTGCTGGGCCTATCGTCATTGGCTCGGGCTGCATCATCGAAGAGGGCGCCATCATCGTGAATAGGTGACCATCCTCCTCAAAGCTTCGCGGTCTCTTTGACCATGCACCGTCTTCAGGAGGAAAGAGGTGATGCGAATCGGCGACGACAATCTCTTTGAAATTGGCTGTCGTACGACCGTGCCTTCTGCAGTGAAGAGAGCTTGAATAACCGCGGTACTTGCACAGGTGTCGAGTCTCCGACCGTCGGCGACTTCAACACAATATCGACGCGCGCGCGCGTTCACCACACCGTCCGCATCGGCTCGTACTGTGTGATTGGGGCGGGCTGTCTGGTCGTGCCCACGGACGACGAGTTTCTGGACGACTACACTGTGATATACGGGCCTGCGGCTGAACGGAGGACCTGGAGTGGGCGGGGTAAAGTTCAGGAGGCGGATTTGAGGAGAAAGCATGCAGAGTATCTCCGTGAAATGCTTCCCAAATTCAACAGACTACGACGGGGAGAGGGATCCTGACCCCACACTTATGGATTGGTATACGTTCAGTACTACTAGCAGTAACCCGTGTTTCGCTACGGTGGAATAGTAAAATCTGACATTTCCACTCCTGCGGAGTCCTGCTTGAAAAAAATGGTTGAAGCTGCCACTCCTCGTCAACCTCCCGTGGCCTAGTGACCTGTGACAACTGTTCTGATGCCCTTTTAATTCATAGGTGAGAACAGAACACGCCAAGATTATTCAATGGATCGGTACAACACAGTATTGGCTATTGTCTCTTCATACCCGGTCTGCGTCTGAACTGCCAGGTGATTTTCTTTGCCATGGTCTGCTGGATTCACAGATTCAGTCGAACTGAGTTCAAAATTTTCAAAGTAATATAAATGTGTTATACCCATCTTCCCGGTGACTCTGATTGTCGGTAAGTATTGGACATTCATGAACTCTTTTTTGTGGCGGAATCATTTACATCCAATTTTTTGTGGCCAGACAGTATATTCTGGCCCTTATTTTGTTAGTCTACTTTGGACCTAGTACCGGCATGGTCAAGAGGTGGGCGGCCGAAAAATCCCGGATATCAAGCTCCGTTCGGCCGATGATCGGAAGTCCATTTTGTCACGTTTTAGATTTGGACCTCAATCTTTCTCGACTTTTGTTTTCTCCACGCAAATGTTAGTTTATCGCAAATCTGAATTACAGGACCACCCCCATTTTTATACCTTCCGAAGCGATCTAGCAAGTTTTCAGAATTTTCTCTGTCCAACCCATTGGACAATCGGAAAATTACATCGGACCGAACTTGCGGTGTTTGGTCTGTACAAACAACGCGTCGGCTGAGCTGGCGTCGCGTCTAAGTATTGCAAGCTCTTTCTTGTCTTCTTGCTGGCTCGCATACTCTCTATTGTCTGTGCTTCCGGTACCACATGTATTGTTTCGACTCTTCCTCATCCAACACCTTTCTCTCCTCATAATAAATCCAAGGTTTTCTTTCCGGTGCGAGTGGTTCGAACTTCGAGCTCAGGCATGTAAAACAGTCTTTTGATATTGTATCTTAGCTCTTGCATATGTATTTCTAGCTGAGTTAGAGTTGTATCTGAGCAGCGGTCCTTTATTTGAGGCGGGGCCAGCGGTGGAACTCGTGCGGAGATCGGTCCGCAGCCGGTCGGTCCGATCAACCGCTCGCGTGGGTGGGGGTGGGGGGTACAGCCACCACTAGATTTCGGAGGTTGATATCCGCCGATTTCGGTCCGCCCACCTCTTGGGCATGGTCCTTGGAAATTGTCCCGGTTCTGCAGTCCGTCAAAGACTCAAAACCCACTGGCAGCTATATATTTTTGGAAGCTTTTATTCCATTCATGCTTGCTCCCCAGCCTTAATCTCACGGATGAGGTAATTAGCTTATGCCCGAGGTTATTTACAATCGATCGAACTGCCAGAGTATTCAAAATGTGATCACGTATAATCTTTTGGAAGAAACGGCGCTTCAACCAAGTTGTCAACATCTGAACAGTTCAAAAATAACAATCCAACAGTTGAGTGGAGATTTGAACATCTCGACGGTTTTCAGTGGAGCGTTGGAGCAAGTGACGACATGCGGGGTTCGGGCAGCCAATCAGGTTTATCGAGAGTCAAAGGGGTTCGATTCTTATATAGATGTCTATGGTTCATTAATATAAGGAGGATTGTCAAAGCATACGTGAAGTCATGTCAAAAAAAATGCGCGTCAAAATATATATGTCCATGTACATCGTCACCCGGTGTGTCCATGATCAGCTGTATCCAGTCTCATGCTCCTAGTACGAGGACGAAGCCACCAGCCACACTAATCATGGCGCTAAGACAAGGTCCCCACCATCCTGTACTCTGTCGCAGAGCACCGTTTTGATTGGAATTGGCATTTGCGGCCTGCGGAGCTTGGGTAGCATAGCTGGCGGTGTACACGGAATAGTCCATGACGGTGGCCTTGAACGTTGCCGAGGGCATGACGGTCGTGGCGAATGAAGGCGTAAAGGTTGCGACCACAGGAATCGTGTCACCATTGGCGTTGGTCGTTGTGTATGTGAAAGGGGTCGCCGCTCCCGCTGCCCCGGTTGGTCCAGGCTGCCCGACTGGGCCTTGTCCCCCACCGGCATCCGGGGTCAGAGTTGCACTAATGTCCGTGTTAATAGCGGAGAAAAGAAGAGCGGTAGAGACGAACATTGTTTGGGTTTGACTGTCACCTTCTCCATCTCCGGTAATGACCTCCACCACAGTCTGCCCCAATCTAAAGGCCAGAAATGGGTAGATATAGAGGCCAGGACGAGCGTACTCACGGATCCAGTGTTGTCACCGTCTGCGTTACTGCGGCAGCAATTATAGTCGAGCTTGAGCGTAATAGGGTAAGAAAGAAGAAGAAGCGCAATAAGCAGAGGTTTCTACATGATACTCGTGGTGGGGATCTGCAGGATGGGATCGATGGTAATATTCTCAACAATGGTTTCGCCATTCCTAGAAAGACTAGATTGGACAGGGCGGTGATAATTGTGAACAGGAAACGCACACGTCTGTCGTGGTTATTATTTGGGCGGCCGTGAAGGGGAGAATGAGGGCGAGGAAGAGTGCCGAAAACCGTCGCATCGTGCGCGCAGTGGTGGTGGAACCGGTGGAGCAGGTGCGTGCTCAGTGCTGTGCCGACTGATTTGTCCGGCTTTGCCTTGAGGCTCTCTTGCCGGACGTTGCCGAAGCATCTTCTCTAAAAATATCACGACGAAAATATTTTTATCATCCAGCGACTAAAAATATCTTAGAGCGCTCTTCACGGCGGTCGTCTGGCGGACTTTTACAACGACAACCTGTATACATATCTATCAACGACTTGGGAGGTCCATTTACAACGTCATGTTGATCTTGCCTCGATGTTTGCATGTTCTTGAAGCTTCAAGCGTTTCCTTTCAAGACAGAAGCCAAAATCGTGAAGGTTTCTGACGACGGCGATTCCCCGTGCGTTACGGGACGAGGACGAAATTTAATCTCCTATTGGCCACGTCCTCTCCTTTGCCGCCTCCGTCGGATCTGGTGCTGTAGTCTTGGGCCGCACCGTCGGCTGACCAAACGCGATGGTGAGTCCATTCCAGAACGAGCAACTCAGGAAATCTCCTGGCCGACGACCCAAGTGGAAGAATGGAGTGGCAAAACTTAAATACTCCTAGAAGCTTTTTTCATGAAGAGCTATTCAATCCATGCCTTCTCGCTTGCAACAGCTGACCCTCCTCCGGATCTCAGTACTATAAGGGAGCATTATTTCTATAGCCCACTTTTTCAAACTGAAAACGTATCTCGAAACTGTCAAGCTCACAGCATTAGGTACATCGTCCGGAGCCAGAGTGCGGTTACCGCTCCCCTTGCTGGAAGATAAGGTGGCAGTTCAACTTGGATGCGGTTAGCCCTCGTTGCGATATCGGGAGTCGTTGATGAAACCGGGAGTGTTTCGAATTTTCTTTAGGGCATTTTCATATAAATTAAGAGTATCGATCCCGTTTTCGATCGGATCAGCCATCCTATAAAGCTGGCTTGTGAAATCACTGTTCAAAAAATGGAGTCCATCACGAATCCCACTTTCGTCCTCGTTCCAGGAGTCTATCATACTGCTGCCCACACCCACATTCTCGCCGAGTCCCTGCACGCTAAGGGTTATCTCACCGAAGTCATCCTGCACCCCACCATTGGCCCACTGGCCACCTCTGCACCACCCAATGCTGACGCTGCAAATCTTCGCCAGGTCCTAGATGAACTAGTAAACAATCAACAAAAGGATATAGTCCTCGTTTGCCACTCGTATGGTGGTGTGCCTGGGAGCCAGAGCGTCAACGGTCTCGAAACAAGTGCGAGAGCAAAAATAGGTCAAAAGGGAGGTATTATGAAAGTGATCTACCTCAGTGCAATCCTTCCCCGGGAAGGCGAGAGTGTACTGCAAACTTTTTCAGAGGCTGGAATGAAACCCGGAGACTGGGCAGAGATGGATGTAAGATGACTATGAACATTCTAAAAAACCAGATGTTGATTGTGCAATCTAGCCCGCTACCGGAACGTTCATGGCCAACTCCAAGGCTTCCGCGATCCTATTTCACGATCTTCCGAGTGAGAAAGCTGAGCACTGGGCCTCAAAACTCGAACATATGTCTGCGCTTTTTGTTGTTACACCTGCAACCAACGTGTGCTGGGACGCGGATGTTCCAAAAGTGTATATATTCTGCAAAAGGGATCGCGTTTTCTCATTTGAAGAGCAGAAGCGTATGCTGGAGAGGGTACAGAGTGACAAAAGAGACAGCTGGGATACGTATGAGATGGATTGTGGCCACAGCCCGTTTTTGAGCCATGTAGAAGAGCTGACGGAAATCCTGGTGAAGTCTTAGGAATGTAACACCGATTGAGCCAGACTAAACTCATTATACTTGGTCGTATATCTTCCTTGTATAGGATGTTGAGCCGCGTCGCGTCGCGCGAGGCTAACACGGTAACGTGATTTCGCTTACTGATTTCAAGCGGAGTTTGAATTTGGTGATGCTTCCGCGGATCCTGTCAGCCTCCTTTCCTCACTCTTGCTTCCTCCCACCATCTGGCGCTCTCCCATCTTCAGGATTTTCTCCCCTTCGACCCTCAAGGCCTTCGACCACCGACTCATCGACACCTCCCCGCATGGCTTCAAGAGCCCTCAAGTCCCCAGTACTCGACCTGCTGCGTGCCAATATTTCTCGTCTGTTTCGTCTCTCTGACCATGTCTCCCTCGCGCAGATTCAGGTGGGCTAATTTGCAAGAGGGAGACTCCTGCTTTGTAGACCTCAAGACCTTGGCTACTAACTTTTGTTTAGGCCTCAAGACCTCGACTGGACGACTGGGTTGTCTGCGGGGACGCTGGAGTGCCGCGTACGTCTTTCTACCCCTTCGCACTTCCCTCGCTGACCAACACACCCTCTAGGCCACCGGGCGTTGGCCGATGGGAGGCTATGGTCGTAAGTCAACCGCTCTCGCCCATGCTCGGCATACCTAACCCGTCATTTGATTCAGGGTAGTGCACTGCCGGTCATCGTAAGGGAGTCTAGCGCGCTGTAAGTTCTTCCCTATCTTCTATATCTATATCGTACTCATACACGCTGTTCCACAGGAGGGGAGCTCAGCGTAGCCGTGCAGAGGTGGAGGGAGGCTCAATGCGTAGCAAATATGTGGGGGCCGCGTTGGTGCTGCAGCGCCGGCGCGGGGGCCTGGAGGGGGCGGGGACGCCCACTAACCAAACCTTTTCCCCCTCCCTTCTGTTTAGGTTAGCTAAAAGGTTGGCCACCTTCATATTACGATCGATCGATCCGTTGGTGGAAGGATAGCAGGATGGTCTGGGAACTGTGTTAGTGCGGAGGGCCGGGCTTTGGTTGCCATCGCTTAAACTCCCCGCCTCGTCGCCCCTGGTATTGTTGTTTATTCATGATTCTCATCCTGCGGTTAACCCGTCTCTCACAGTCTTGCCGCACGTCCCCTCTTCAGCCGCTCAATGGAAATCTAAACCACTAAAGCACAAAGAACACGATCACCATCGTTGGGCGCGCTCTGCTTCACGCACTACTAAAAAACGAACTCAGACAAGACGGCAAGGACACAATGTTACCCAACAAGACGAGGCGGGTGTTTCGAGCTCTAGACGCCGGCAGTGGCAAGCCATACCATTCATTCACCAGCTACCACGCGTGCGACCCTTCAGTGCCGGCGCAAAACTCAATCGATCCAACAAAGACGAGGCGGATGTTTCGAATTCAACTCCAGACGTCGGCAGTCGCAAAGACAATGCTCGTTCATCAAATTACACAATAACAAAAACCAGCTGCGACTATTCATTGCCGGCGTCGAGGCTATAGCTGCAACATACGTACGAACCGTGCGAGGGGCCATCATATATATTTTCATCAACTTTATTGCGGCACAGCATTACTTTTGGCCGCAAATTTTCAACGAAATGTCATCGTAACCTTTGGGGCCTCTTTCATCAAAAAGCTCCGACAGATTCTGCCGAACCAAACCTTCCTTTCAGTACGGGCCACTTCTGGAGACATCCAACCCATTATTTCCGCTGCTTCCTGAACCAAACCTTTCATCGCGTCAGCTTTCATGCACGGACCCCTTCAGCGACGCTCCCCAAACAGAGTTATCCCCCAGACTCGCTGTCACCTACCAAAACGAGAATTTCCAGCCTCGGTTGTGAACACTCTGGCCACACAACTGCATTGCAATTGTAAACCGCGTCGAGGAACATTCATGAGTCACTTTCACTGTAAGTCCCAATCGAGGCTCATAAAAATACCGACATTGAGAACCTTTGCCCAGAAATTCATCCATACGAGCCGGAAACTCAACACGAGGCGGCTGTAGCCTTTCGAACGAGGCGCTGCGATTTCTTGCTGACACCGTCGAACCAACAATCACTTCCTTGTGTTCTCCGTCCCACCAAAACCAAAACAGTGCACTCCAGCAGCCTTACTTTGCGACGCAAACACCAATCATCCTCGTTTCGGCAACCCCCGACTCCTCGCGGTCCGACTTTCTGTCAAAGCGTTCTGGACGGCTTCGGGTTTCGGTTTACTTTGTAATTTATGTAGCTAGTAAATAGTGTTTGTAGATCAAGGGACGGGCGGCGGCAGACACCATTCTTTGGGCTACCTTTGGCAAGACGGATATATCCACCTCTTCTGGGCACTTTCACGATATTCTGGACCTATCATCTCAGTACGTAGTTTTTTTCTCTTCCCGTTTTTTTACAATTATCTGACCTCCGGCAGTCGTCCATGATCTCGGCTTGCGATCCACACCATTCTATTCGACCCGGATCTTATTCGTCGAGCGTCAAGCAATCTTCATCACGATGTACCACCGTCCGACCTCGCATATCATTCCCTTCATTCGAACGTCGCATTCTGGTCGTTGCTGTATCACTCGTGTCCCTGGCTTCCATCCGAAATACTTCTACAACCTCGGAGCCTTGTCGAAAATCACCAATACCACCCTAGCCTCATCCTGTGGTCGCCGATACTCGCACATGCCTTCTACAAAACCCAGGGACCCGCATATCCCCTCGGCCCTTTATCATGAATACCAACGCTCCCCGAACATCATGCCAGCCTACTCTGTTGCACACGCAATTCATTTGCGCAGAACCATCACCCAAGCATATTCCCGCATCAGCTCTCTCCTGCGCCTTGCATTCCTACCAGCCCAACGTCGCTTTCCGTCTTCACCGTGTTCATCGAAACGCTTGTCGGCCCTCTACCAAGTTTTTCAAGGGGAATCCATTCGAATACTGCGCATTCTTCCTGCCACAAGCGACTACCGACGCCCATCATTACTGTGATTATCACTTCCTCCGCCAAACTTAGTGAATCTCCGCCCATAACCCTGGCCCGCCCGTCCCCGCGAAGGTGTACGTAGAAACTTAGATAAGTACATGACAGTTTGTACTGGATAGCCTCAATAACGTAGCGAATACTTTTCTCGAATGACTGCCCACCATTGTTAGTCCATCTAAACTGCATCGTCTGACGTCTGAGGACATTTTCACCCATGAAAAATCTCTTCACAGGCTGAGATATCACAGTTTGGAAGGACAAAACTCTATCATACATATATAAAATACAATAATGATACGACTACCTTTGCACCGACGGTACATGACTTGACTATGGGACAATCTCCACAAGGGGCGATCCCATGTCACCGTTGTTCGCTTGCTCGTCTTCGATTTCTGCGCCGTTCTTCGACGCGCTTATCTGTGCCCCCTTCGAAGCCCCTTCAAAGGTCATGCGCTGCTGCTCGGAGTCGGCCGGCGACCATCTGCTCAAGAAGTCAAGAAGCCGAAGGCGGGCCCACATGCGCACTCACCGCCTTGATGGAGCACTTTTTGCGCAGGACGTGTACCGTCCTGAACCGTTACAAGGTCCGGAGCCATAAGAAGCTCATGCTCAGCGTCGTCTGACTGTACGGAACTGATCCACATTTATCAATCATTCTTCCGCAAAACCAAAATAAAGGAATATTCACGAGGAAGCCGCCGTCGTATTGGCCGGGGGCGGCGCGGGGAAATTTGTCAGCCGTGCGGGCGCACCGACTAGCACGAAGCGGTGCGTAACCCGCTCGGGGACGTCGAGACTCAGACTATACTCGCCGGGATAGAGCCACGCGCTCCCGCCTGTGTCCGTACGCGAAATCGCACCCAACGCAACGTTAATGCGTGCCGTCGCCGCTGAACCCGCGCGCACACCATGCACGCGGGCATAGCCAATGAGTGCCTTGTTCGGATGCGGCGCGGGCCCCGCAGTGGTCTTCACGAATAGCAGTGCGACGAAGTCCGAAGTCGTGTGTCCGGTGTTGTGGACTGTCACGCCGAACGAGTCGAATGCGCCGAGGTCGAGGTGCGCAGCGTGGCGCGCATTCGCGACGAGCTTCCCGATATCGTACACGAACGCAGGCTGCGTCTGCCATTGCAGCGCGAACGTCGTGTAATGCAGGCCGAAGCCATACTCGATAACCGGCGTACCGGTGTACCATTTATAGGTCCGACCAGGGTTTCCAGTGCTTTTGTCGGGGCGGAGGTTCATATCCGTCATCGGAACCTGCTCGACATATTCTGCGGGGTACTGCATGAGCGGCAGGCGTCCCGCGGGGGCAACTTTGCCACTGAGTACGTCAAATATCGCGGTTCCGCCACTCTGACCGGGATATCCCGTCCAGAGGATCGCATTGACCTGGAAAGAAAATATGAGAAATGGCGTTGAAGACATCGGTTTAAATAAGTGCATACTGATTTGCTGGCTAACAACCAGCTATCATCAACTTGCCCAGCGCCAAACTGGAGGACGATAAACGGCTTCCCAACACCAGCGAGCTCCTTGATGAGGTCGAGTTGCACACCTGGCCACACGATCGTGGTGCGGTCAAGCCCCTCCGCCTCTACGGACTCGTCAATTCCACCGGCATACACCACAACGTCGGCAGCACGCGCCGCCGTGATTGCACTGGCAAAGCCGTCTGTCGAAGTATCTAGGATCGAGGTGCCTTCAACAAACGTGACCTCGTATCCAGCGGCCATGGCACCCATGAGCGGGCTGATGAGGAAGGGCGCGGTCCCATAGTAGTTGCCTTGCATGCCTTCGGTCGCGTTTCCCCAGGGCCCAATGAGCGCCATCTTTTTCAGTTTTTTCTGGAGCGGAAGCGTCCCATCATTCTTGAGTAGCACAAAGCCCTCAGCGGCGACCGTGTAGGCGAGCTTCTCCGAGGCGGGTGTGCTCACATCGTCCCAAGTGAGCTGTCGGTATGGCTGCTTGTCTGGGGAATCGAAGTATCCGACTCTGTAACGTAACACGTCAATGTCCAACGTCTGTTGCGAGTCGCTGATGTACGAACCGCACAAGCGAGGCATACCCCCGGACGAGCGCCTTCTCGATATCGGCTCGTACAACGAGGCCCTCGTCTATCGCTTGCTGGAGGTAAAAGTAGTAGATGCTCCCGCAGTTGATGTCGGTCCCGCCCTTGAGTGCAGCGGCTGCAGCCGACTCGTACGAGTCGGTATAGTGATGCTCGTCGAAAATACTTTGTACAGCATCGCAGTCGGACACGACCCAGCGGTCTTCGCCGAACTTCCAGTAGTCGCGGAGGACTGTGTTGAGGATGTAGCTGTCCGCGCAAGAGGGCACGCCGTTGAGCGAGTTGTACGAGCACATGACACTCATGACCTTCGCGTCGCGTACGCAGCTCTGGAACGGTTGGAGAAAGTACTCGCTGAGTTCCTGCGTGGTGATTATTGCGTCGAACTGGCGCTGAATAATGCCGCCCCAATCATCCATATCGTAACCTACATCCAATTAGCCGAGGAAACATTAAGCCATACATAAAATCCAACCTGCGAAGTGCTTGCAGTCGGCCATGACTTTGACGTACGGCTCTGGGTCGATGCCGCCCTGGAAACCGTCGACGAGCTGGTAAACATACTGTGCGGTGTGGAAAGAGTCTTCCGATAGGAGTGAGAAGTGAGACATACGAAAGGAAGAGAGGAAAAGACGAGGAAAGAAACGACAAACCTTCGCCGGGAGTTTCTTGACCACGACCCCAGCGGGGGTCTCTCCAGGGGTTGATGTTGGGGGCGAAGTAGTCGAGCCCGGCGCGTTGAACATTGCTAAACGCGCGTGCTTCGGTACTGATGACCGTCGCGACAGCCTTGACGAGCTATTGACAACGCGATCAACGTAAAGAAGACATGGCTGCGCGACTGTGGCTCACATCGTCGTCAAACGCTGCGCCTAAGATGATTGGTTGGGGGAACTTGGCGCGATGAGCAAGAGAGGCAAGACAGAGCTAGGAGCATACCGAGGTCGCATAGCTGAAGGGTCCGCTGTCGGCAAAGCTCACACCAGGACCTGTCCACGCGACTCCGTGCCCGGCCTCTGACCACCAGTTATACGGAGGAAGACCAAGACGAGGAACACCGTCCGCCTCGTGGACGCTGTTCTGGATGAGTTCAGTGGTGGTAAAGAGAGAAACGAGAGCCTTTGCGCGAGTAACAGGGTCCTTTGTGGTATCACAGACGGTGTTATTACTCAATGGGCCGCTAACACAGTCTGGAAAGCCATAAGCAAACGCAATAACCTGGGAGGCAGCAGTATTGGGCGCCGAGACGGTATTGTTATCGTGGATGAGCGCGTTCGCGGTGGCGACGAAGGCGAGAAGGAGAAGGCTCATGGTGGGCGGAGCTCAAGGAAGGCGCGAGAGCATGTATTTGTTGTATACATGCCACAGAGCTACGGGGTTCTATCACATCAGAAGCAGCGCGCTCCGTACAATCACCAGACTTCATCTGACCCATGGGCTTATCCTATACTTCCCCGCTCCCGCTTCAACTCCGCAAACGCGTCAAGAACGGTCATAAGTTCCACTGGCAGGCTGTCTATTTGTGACTGGATACAAAATTATCCTCAAGGCTCCGGAGAAACTCCAACGACCTTTCTGTTTCCTCCTCTGGGGTGCTCTGCGTCAGGAATCCCCACTGGCGACCGATAGCGGGTCCAAGCGTGGTGTACTCTTCTGCGAATGTACTGTTGAACTCAAACATCTTCCCCGACTCATATGACGCTTTGAGAACGTGGTTTGCCACCGGGAGACGCGTCCGTTGGTACGCTTCAAGCGCTGCGTCGAGCGTACTCGCGGTTGCGGCGCCTAGAACATTCGCAAGAACGTACGCGTCCTGCGGAAGTTCGAGATTCCCTCAAATGAATAAATAGCCTTGCTTTACCTCAATCGCTTGACCGGCGCCTGCTCCGAGATGCGGACACATCCCATGAGCCTGCGGAGCATCAGCAAAGAGATGTAGACACGGACCACGGACTCTTACTGCGTCACCCAACAAAACCACCCGATCCGCAACGAAAAACGGTAATTCCTGCAGATGATGAATCCCCCACTTGGTCGGGTTGTCGATGCGCTGTAATCCGGTCAATTTCTTGCTCAGTTGAATTTTGGACGCCTAACCTCAAGTAGCGCCAACGCCTCGGGCTCCCAGCCCGCGAAACACTGAATTTCTGTGAATTTCTTCCACCGGTGGAATAACAACAAACCTGAAGCATCTCGTCTTTGGTGCAGTTGGTCACCCATTCCGCGCCGTAGTCAGTGCCTTCCTTGTCCAACTCCGTCGCAAAGGCGACGACATTCACGACACTGCCCTGCGAGATTGAATACGCGACAATGTGCTGACCATCCGCGTCAGCCGACGCATGTTGCTGAATGACGCTGCTCACCTTGTTCTGCCCGCAATACTGCTTCGCGTCAGGAATTTGGAACATACGGTATCAATCACAATGGTGCATACCATCATTGGATTCCGGAGCGTGCTGTGCCTCGTTCCGTTTGCACTAGGAAGATCCGTAGAAGGGATGAGCCCGCGATAAGCAATGCTGCCCGTCCACCTCGGTCCCTGGAGGCTCGCAGTCGACTGAGCGTCTTTTACCGCCTTGGCGCGCAACATCTCGGTGCGCACGACCGACTTGATTCCGTCGCAGCCCACGAGCAGGTCACATACTGCGCTCGTCCCGTCTGCAAACGCCAGACCAATCTCGCCGCCGGTCCGTTTATCGTATGACACCAACCGCTTCCCGAAATGCGCGATACGCTCGGGGAGGTGATCGACAAACGCGTCAAGGAAATGCGCGCGGTGGAACCGTATGCAGCCGTCTGGCGCGTTCTCAAATTAAAGGTTGGTAAAACTCGCTAGGAATAAAACATTTACACGGCATGGCGACGAAATTCCATGTAAAACCGTCCTCTCTATCGGACCGCCGGTATTCGAACCCTATTGCTAGAATGAGATGCAAGTTCAGGTCCAAAAGATAGAGCCCAACCCCCGCCCCGCTCTTACACATACCTACGTCCGGTTTCGGCGGTATGTCTGTGACCTTGACAAAGTGCTCCGCGAGACCGAGCAGTTCGAGGATATGCCAAGTACGTGCCCAGATCATCACGCCCGCGCCAATTTCCTTGAAGCGTCCAGCTCCCTCATAAACGTCAACTTGAATGTCTGAATGACGAGAGAGGGCAACAGCCAGGCAGAGACCGCTGATGCCCCCACCACTGAGCGGCGGTCAAAACTTTCCGCATTCTGGAATCCAGACGAGACAACATACCATATTGCAACGCGAAACTTGGGTGCAGACATGGAGTAAGAGAAAGACCCACACCACACCGGTCTAGGAACGGACCCTCCATCAAATTCTCAAGAGGAAGCTACAAAACCCACAGATAGAGTTGTCAGTTTGACAATGCGCACTTCTCCAAGACTCATGATCGCGTTCCCACCAACCGCTCTAGTGCCGCGCCGCCCGCGATTTGAAACTCAGATGCCCCGCTGCTCATCATCACTCCGCCCTTCTTCGTCAGCCGGCCCTGCGAGCGCACTACCTCTTGCATGCGCCTCTCCGCCTCACCGCTGTGGTCCACCTCCCAGTCCCGTGCGCGCTTCTTCGTCGCCGGGGCGCCGTCAGCTCCGTTTCCACCCACAGCCTTCTTCGGCTTGCGCTCCCGCTCCTTCTCCTTCCGCGGCAGCACCTTGCCGCTCCCACCGGCCGTGGAAACCGACTTGGGCGCGTCGCGTAGCGCAAATGACTTGGCCAGATGGCCGAGGTGTAAATGGCGAACATGGAAGATGTGTTTTTCACTCGAAGGGTGCGTCGCGTAAGCACGCATGTGAGAAAGGAACGCCTTGCGCGCGAATCCTGCATTCTATGAAGAGTTTCGTTGGCTTGCTGTATCAATAAAATGAATGAAGATGACTGACCTCTTTCGTACGCAGCACCCAGTTCTCGAACGAGAGCTGTACCTGTGTCGCACGCGCCTCACATTCTTTCCCCTTTCCGCCGAAGCCGGTTTGCAGGACGTCCTCGATTGAGACACCTGAAAGAGTGATATTCCGGTCTTCGTCGCCGGCGGTCTCGTCTCCGCGCATCTTGCCCTCGACCCACTTGACCCACTCTGACTCGCTGGGCGACACCATACTCCACGCCTCGCCGCCTTTCCCCGCGCGCGCCGTACGCCCGACGCGATGCACGTACTCCGTCGCGCCGCCCTCGGTCGGGAGATCGTACTGGATGACGGCCCGCACGAGGGGCAGATCAAGTCCGCGCGAGGCGACGGAGGTGCACAACAAAACGGAGGACGTTGAGGGTGCGGGTCCTTTACCCTTCGAAGACGACCCTGAAAATCCGCGTAGCGACGCAAGCCGCGTTGGTGTCGGGAGAGAGCCGTGCAAGCGAAATATCGACGTATCCGGAAGGAGAGACGATTTGACCTCTACCTGGTCGCCGAGCGGTTGCGTTTCAGCGTTGTCGTCGCTGTCTTCATCCGAATCACCGTCGGCAGCTGCCGGACCAGCTTCACCACCCATGGCCGTGCCACCGAGAAGATTGAAGTGAAAATCGACTGAATCCGTGCAACTGAGGAAGACGATGATTTTCGTACCACGGCGGGCTGGGGATTGGGCGATAAGAGATCGGAGGAGGGCTACAAGAGCCACCAGTCGAAGCTTCAAAGGCACTACGACGTATTTCTGGGCCAACTGTGAGGGTGGCGTGAATTTTTCTGTGGTAGTAGTAGCACTTGGGAGGTCGCCTGTATTTTGCTCAATGACCGGCTCGGCCGCTGTGGCTTTAATCATCATGGGATTAATCAAGGCTTTTCCTGCCAACTTTTGAACGTCTTCACGAATAGTCGCAGAGCAAAGGATTGTTCGCCTCCGACGGTCCCAGTCCCATCCACCGACTTCCATGCCTTTGCCTTCTTCCATAGCTTGCAGCGCCAACTTCCTCCGGCCATCCAAGCCCTGAATAATACCGGTGATCGTCTCCTCGAAGCCGAGCTCCATGAGACGGTCCGCTTCATCGAGAACCAACCAGCGACATTTCGCAACGTTGAACGTCGACGTGTTTTGCAGATGATCTAACAAACGACCGGGAGTGGACACGATGATCGGTAGGCCTTTGCGTATGCGAGCCTTTTCATGTGTGCGCGTCGCACCACCTGTAAGAAGACCAGATACCAGCCAGCGCGTCAGACGGGCGGAGCCACCCGGGTCGTCTGCGGATTCGTCGCCCGGACGCAGACGCAACTGCAGAAGTGCCTCCAATACATCCGAAATCTGTTTTGCGAGTTCACGCGTCGGTGCAATAATAATAGCGAGTGTCCCAATGGAACGGTCGATGTATGAGAGGGAGCTGAGGGGAAGGAGATCTTGGATGATGGGGAGTAAGAAAGATAGCGTCTTTCCGGAACCTGTTTGGGACTGGATGAATACGTCCCGCGCTGTGGCTTCTTGAGAAGCAGTAGAGAATACAGCAGGCAACACTGCACGCTGGATAGAGGTCGGTTTGTCGATATTCATCTTGTTAACGAGGTGGGCAGCTATTAAGGGATCCAGACCCAAGCCGGAGAAACCGGACGAGTCTGCAAGTGGGGCATTGCTGGGAAGCGAGCTGACTTTGGGTGCGGGGGCATTGACTGGTGTCTCAATTTTAGGATTGTAAGAAAACAGGGATGAAATGACTTGAGTCGGAGGACGAGTTGGACGGGTCGTTGGTGCAGGTTTGGGCTTTTGTGGAGACGACTCTATCCGCGGTCGTTTGGCGGGGCGTGATTCAGAGTCATCGGATGGCTTATTAGGGTGCTTTTCACTAGGCCGAGCCTTGCGTTTTTCTACCCGTTTAGCTTTGACCCTACAGACAAAAAATTATTAGATTCGGCGCTGAAAAGGCAGGAGGCAAGAACCTGTCCGTCCATCTACCTCCTTTGGCGCCGCCAGAGTGTTTTGAGACGATTTGGTCGTCTGTGGCGAGGTTGAGTACAAGGTCATCCATGGTTCAGTCGAAAAAATAAATTCGCCAAAAAATATTGAATAAATCACGAGACGAAACACGATCGAGAACGCCACGTTACTACTTTATCTCTCCTTCCCAACTCTCATTATGTTTGCCCGGCTCTCGCTCGTCTTCGTGCTTGTTTCTGCCGCAGCATTCTTCTGCGCCGTGCCTGCAGAGGCAGCAAAAGGCCCGAAAATCACTCACAAGGTCTACTTTGACATTAAACATGGTGACAAGGACCTGGGTCGCAGTGAGTGCTGCTTGATGGTCGCTTGCTTTTGGCTTATAATACCTACCAGTCACCATGGGGCTTTATGGAGGAGTAAGAAATACCTTCATTAATAACTACTGCAGCTCACTCTACACTCAGACTGTTCCTAAAACCGTAGAGAACTTCCGTGCCCTGACGACCGGATTCAAGAAGGACGGCACTGAGCTCGGCTACGGCTACAAGGGCTCGAAATTCCACCGGGTTATTAAGGACTTCATGTGCGTTTTATCATCGCTGCTGTTTCCCTCAGTTCACTGACAATGAACAGGATCCAGGGTGGTGATTTCAGTAAGTCATTGACACGAAAGGCGGAATTTGTCGTTGATCATTCCACAAAAGCTCGGGGTGATGGCACTGGCGGAAAAGTACGTATCAACCTAGGGTTGCAGACCACTATCTCAACTTCTTGCAGTCGATTTATGGCGATAGGTTTGCGGACGAAAACTTGTGCGTCACCTCGTGTCTCGGACGTGGTATTGGCCCTAACTAACGGTCTCAGTAAACTCCGTCACACCGGCGAAGGAACGCTGTCGATGGCTAATGCTGGAAAGGACACCAACGGTATTCATTTCTATTCCGTTCGTTCTGCATTAGTAATATAACATTGCCCAGGCTCCCAATTCGTAGGTTCTCTCGACCTGTACATTTCCATGTCATATTCAATTTTCAAATCAAGTTCATCTGCACTGTGGTTACCAGCTGGCTAGATGGAAAACATGTAAGACTGGTGCAATTTTTAACTCGCCCCTGATGTGTCTCCAGGTCGTGTTCGGCAAGGTCATCGACGGAATGGATATCGTCCATGCCATTGGTGCGCTATTTTACAGCCGCCTTCGCATCACTTCCTCATCTAGAATGAACAGAGAACGTCGAAAAAACCCAGGGATAAGCCCAAGGAAGACGTCGTCATTGTGGACTCCGGAGAGGCAAGCCAATATATTTCTGTCTCAGATGATTATCTAACACAGCGTTTTCTAGCTGCCAATTGATGTTGAGGCCGATTCTGATGGGAAAGAGGTGCCTATCCACGCTGAGCTCTAATCAGCTTACTTGTCCATAAAATTCCCATACGAATAAAATTGTGGTGATTGCCTACAGGACAACGTAATCTTCCCAAATCCAACAGACTCGGAGGCGTCGGTTATACCCACCTCAAGTTCGGCTGCTATTTTGCCCTCCACCACCCGTGCCTCTCCTGTTGTTACACCTGCTGCGAGCGCAACATTAGAGGAGGAGGAGGAGGAGGAGGAGGTGCCGGCGCCATCTGTTTACCGACTGATCTTCTTCGTTCTCGTTCTCGTCGGTGCAAGTGGAGGCATATTTGCGTGGCTTGGGGGCATGCGTTGGCTTCGCCGGGTCCTTGGTATGCAACACGCTGGATACAGGAAAGTCGACGATGAAGAAGACGCGGAGAAGTGAGACCTACCTGCCTTGTGCATTGTTTAATATCCACTTGAATTCTTATAGGCGCCTCTCATGACTTTATGCATGAGAGATCTAGATGTAATAGTATCGTTCATTCGTTTATCACAATATCGGAACCAGCATACGATGGTAATAAGTACACTAGGAGTTGAAGAAACGTCGAGGTCGCTTGTGATCATGAAGAGGGAAGACGACGAGTGTGATACTGTCCACATTGGTAAGGAGCTGAGCGCTGAAGATTCATAGCATCCACGAATTTCCTGGCATCCGTTCCCGCTAAAGCTGCTTTCGACTTCCAAGCAGATACGGACACGATTCTGCTAATCGTAGCCTTGCATTCGGTATCCTGTGCTGGCATCTACTTGTCCCAAAACCCCGCTATGGGGGTGATACACGAATTGGTCTCGGTCCATTTGTTTTAAAGCAACACTGGAAATTTCGGGCTGGGACAGAAATGATTCGGGCCGTGAGTATTTGAAGCACTTTATCCAGATTTCAGGGCGGTTTCGACGCGTGAGTACTAGTGGCTTCGAGATTGACAGTCTACTTGCAAAGACTGACTTGAACTTTTGTGTGCGTACCGTCAACGAGGCACTGCTTGCGACGCTGAAACCCAGCCCTATGCCTCAGCCCGCCAGCCCTGGGCATCTGAGTCGCAACCGGGTCGCATCAAAAATAAAGCTATCTTCTCCTAGGTTTCCATACGCCAACATTAATGTGTAAAATAATACGATATGTTGGTTTCTATCAACTTCCTGGGTCACTCTGCCCGTACGAGATCGCTGCACGATGCCGTCTCGAGTCCGGTCAGATTGCGAGATCCATCAGCTCATTCGTCCTTCCAAGCTGCTTATTGATTACAAGACTATTGCTGTCGGTCAAAGCGATGGATATGGATCGCTGATTAATTCATGGCGATGGCATTGCCAAACAATGGCAAGCTGACGCAACAAATCATTTCCAGGCAATTTCCAGGAGCACGATTCCTCGAAAAAAGTCAAAGTTCTTCATTTAATACTTTACAGTTTCTAATACAAAGACGGTGCGGCGCGCGGCATGGAGTGGAGTGATATCGAGGGCTAAGACTTGTTTGAGGACGCTTTTGCGCATATGATGATTCAAGTGTGGTGACATGGTGACCTGAGGTGCGCGTATGCATGACTCGTAGCTGGGTGCGGAGGATGTGATGTGGAATACGTGACTAACTTTGTTCGCTCTGGGTGCGTCGATACGAGAAAATTGGCCCATTGATATTGCTGGGATGAAACGGCGTCATGTTATAAAATTATTGTGATGCAAGTCGAAGCCCGAGGGACGCCGGCATGTGAAGTGAGCGGTGGCAATCGAAGTTCAAGACATGACTCGGGGAACACGAGGCGAGTGACAACGACTAGAGTTCGAATGACGCCGCGTGTGGAAGAGCCGATTGGATTTGGATTTGGAGCGACGTCACCCGTGTGTCGGAAGATCGATGAAAGAGAATGATATTGCCGGCGCGTACTGGAATAACTGCCGCACTCTGCGTATTGTGGATTTGGAACGAAGCCGACCATGTGTCAGTAGATGAAATAGAATGGCAACCGCTGCGCTTCCATGTTTTAGGGAGGAAAATATGCCATTGATTGTGGCGATTGAATGCCATGCTTGTCGAAAGATTGCTTGTTGTGATGTCGCGCAATGATTTATGGAATCGAAGATGGTGCACGTCCAAGAACTAAATGAATGTCAGGTATAAGAAAGCACGTTGAGTAAGTGCCATACCAAACAAAGACCAGTACAGAGCCCAAAGAAGTCAACTTGTGTGAAAGTGCTCAGGAATTTATAGATTGTTGGTCCGTCGAGCTCAAAGGATGATGCCCTGCCGAAATGGTCCAAAGAAGTCGCTGTCTGCCGCCCGTCCCCATAACACTATCTACGTATCTACGATTTAACTACGGAAACCGGAACCTGAAACTCAGAAGCGTGCGGAGAGCCCGATGGTGTGTTGAAAAACAGTACAGATGAAGATGTATCATGTCGTGGTTGTCTGTGAGTCTTAAGATGTTATGCCGGAGAACTATGATTTAGACAAGGTCTGGTTTGCATGAGGCGAGCGATGCGATGGTGCGTTGATCTAGATTAAGTTATTAGCTTTTAATCATTGTAGTCCCTACGTAAACGTACCATTGACGTGAATTCTGCGCGGTGCTATCCTACACCGTATTGCTGATGAAGGGGAATCGAGTGACGAAACCGACGTCGACGCTGGCCCGTCAAGATTCGTTTCGACATAAGCGCAGTGAAAAGCGACGAAAATTAGGATAGTTTATTGCCGATGAATGTTTGGATGTCGGCCCGTATGGTTCAATCCCCTTGCAGCTGAACGTCACAAATATGCACCAGATAGTTGATAATGAGTGCATAAAATGCAGTCCGCCGACGCGGCGAGTCCATTGAAGTGGTATGGTACATGGCTATCTGGACGCCGGGAATTGATTGAAGTAGGACGGTGCGCCAGAAGAATGATGTCATGCGCAAAGAGCCCGTGGATGAAGTGTCTTGCATGATTGTGATTCGAGCAGGCCGGCGAATGAGTCGATTGCATCAGGTATGATAGCATCTACAGCTCGACGCTGGTGGATGAATGAGGTTTGGGAGAATTGGAGCAGTGAGGCTCTGAGAAAAACTGCTCGTGTAGTAGAAGCCCCGGTGATTGAGAGAGGTTTGGCCGGGTGGCTTTGGATGAAGGATTCACAGAAAGATTGAAACCTCCTGATGGTAAAGCCTGACGCCAGCACGAGGATGAAGGTATGAAGGAGAGTGTGATGTGCGCGAACAGCGACGTCAGAAAACACCGGTCTCCTCTGGATGGGATATGTTGCTGAAGCGGAGCGGGTTTTGGTTAACGCGTAATTTGATGAAAGAGTATTGTCTTTGCGACCGACGTCTATTTGAAACGCCTGCCTCGTCTTTGTGGATTGGTTGTGGTTTGCGCGGCACTGAAGGTCGCAGGGTGAATGAATGGTATGGCTTGCCACTGCCGGCGTCTAGAGTTCGAAACACCCGCCTCGTCTTGTTGGGTAACGTTGTGTCCTTGCCGTCTTGTCTGAGTTCGTTTGTTTAGTAGTGCATGAAGCAGAGCGCGCCCAACGATGGTGATCGTGTTCTTTGTGCTTTAATTGTTTAGATTCCATTGGGCGGCTGAAGTGGGACGTGCGGCAAGACTGTGAGAGACGGGTAACCGCAGGATGAGAATCATGAATAAACAACAATACCAGAGGCGACGAGGCGGAGTTTAAGCGATGGCAACCAAAGCCCAGCCCTCCGCACTAACACAGTTCCCAGACCATCCTGCTATCCTTCCACCAGCGGATCGATCGATTCGATATGAAGGTGGCCAACCTTTTAGCTAACCTAAATAGAAGGAGGGGAAAAAAGGTTGGTTAGGGGCGTCCCACCCCTCCAGGCCCCCGCGCCGGCGCTGCCAGCACCAACACGGCCCCACATATTTGCTACGCATTGAGCCTCCCTCCACCTCTGCACGGCTACGCTGAGCTCCCCTCCTGTGGAACAGCGCGTATGAGTATGTGATACATAGAGCAGCTGTGAAAGGACTTACAGCGCGCTAGACTCCCTTACGATGACCGGCAGTGCACTACCCTGAATCAAACGACGGGTTAGTACGCTGAGCGTGGGCGAGAGCGGTCACTTACAGCCACAGCCTCCCATCGGCCGACGCCCGGTGGCCTGGAGGTGTGTGGTCAGCGAGGAAGCACGAAGGAGTAGAAAGACGTACGCGCACTCCAACGTCCCCGCAGACAAACCAGTCGTCCATCGAGGTCTTGAGGCCTAAATAAAGGTAGTAGCCAAGGTCTTGAGGTCTACAAAGCAGGAGTCCCCTCTTGCAGATTAGCCCACCTGAATCTGCGCGAAGGAGACATGGTCAGCGAGGCGAAACAGGCGAGAAATAATGGCACGCAGCGGTCGATGCTGGGACTGAGGGCTCTTGAGCCATGCTGGGAGGTGTCGATGAGTCGGTGGTCGAACTTGAGGGCGAAGGGAGAGAATCTTGAGGGTGGAGAGCGCCAGATGGTGGAGGAAGCAAGAGTGAGGAAAGGAGGCTGACAGGATCCGCGGAAGCATCACCAAATTCAACTCCGCTTGAAATCAGTGAGCGAAATCACGTTACCGTGTTAGCCTTACGCGACGCGACGCGGCTCAGGGGTCAACATCCTATACAAGGAAGATACGACCAAGTATAATGAGTTTAGTCTGGCTCATCGGTGTTACATTCCTAAGACTTCACCAGGATTTCCGTCAGCTCTTCTACATGGCTCAAAAACGGAATGTGGCTACCAGCCATCTCATTATATGTATCCCAGCGTCTCTCCTCCAGCATTCCCTGTTGCTGTTCGAGTGAAAATACTGTACCCTGGAGCGCCTGTGTCCCAGCATCAGTTGGTCGTGGGTCCGAGTTTCGAGGCCCAGTGCTGTGCCCGTCATCAGGCAGATTGTGGCAGAGGTGAGCCTTAGATTTGGCCACGACGGTCCTGGCGACTGGCTGGATTGCAGAGTTAGTAGTACAAGACCTTTCCGAACGATGTACTGCCATGGGCAGATACGCCGATCTCCATCCTGTCTCCTGGCCCAATTCCCGTTGCCTCCAAAGCCTGCAGTAAACTCTCGAGCAGTGCCCACCAAGACGAACGTAGGTTTAGTGATAGATTATTTAAATATTTGAAAGAGGCGTGAGATACTTTATAACCTCGCTCAAGGCTTAATCCTTCCGACTCACTGTCCGGAAGATACGGGGAAAACTGGTAAAATTTGTTGTGAGTTAGGATACATTTCAATAGTCAATAAAGGCAGAATCTGATAAGTTACAAATTAATCTCTTCATCACTTCGGTGGTGCGGCGGATGGTGTCAGTCGCGGATCAAAGTTAGTCGCCCAGTTATTGTCGACGTTGTTCTGGTCTTACTCTCGATTATGCATCCCAATCGGTTATATTGCTGCAGATGTTTATTCAGAGGGGATCCCGAATCAAAGACAACATTAAGATGCTCACCCGAAACTAGGAGCCGCTCCCCACATCGACATAAGGTCATCGTCAACC
Source organism: Mycena leptocephala (assembly GCA_029378395.1). Lineage (NCBI taxonomy): Eukaryota > Fungi > Basidiomycota > Agaricomycetes > Agaricales > Mycenaceae > Mycena > Mycena leptocephala. Next base: position 25,413 of record JARJLF010002209.1, read on the forward strand.
ATCATATTTGCAAGTGCGTCGTATCGCTCCAGTGATCGACAGATTTAGCGAGACCAGTAGCGTTATCGTAATCGGCCGTAGCCACAAGCAACTGCTCAATTGTCATTTCAACTTGTTGCATGTCATGCTGTTGTCGGATTAATTGGAATGACATGGTCATTCCAAAGGTCCATGGTGGGTTGCGGGTCCGACTGCTGGTGTATGGGGTGAGGGGACAGTTCGTCGCCGACGGTGGATAACATGTTGATAGATTCATCTTGCGGGGGTTCCGTGACCCCGTTCGTGAACATTGACGCTGCTTCTTCTTCGAGCACTTTCCTCATAGTTGGGCACATATCTCCGGGATGCATATCCACGCGATGGCCGCCTGAAGGCACTACCGTTTCCTTCGGTTCCTTGGGTACGGATTTGGCAGGCGGTGGGCCGTCCCAGGACTGCAGTTCCTGAAGCAATTCCCATAATCGACCTGATGACTGCCACCTGAAATGCTGAGCAGCGACCCTTCTAAATGCGACGGAGGTTTACCTTGCTTCCATGAACTTGAGAACCCTCATTGCCGTACTTACATGAACCAGTCTTTGCCCACATCAATCGGCAGGCCAGCTCGCTTAACTCCGAAAAGATTAAGGAGAAGAACCACACCCGAAATGAAAACGCCGGTCTAATACGAGGGAGATTGGTCAGTTTATGTTTATCAGAAATCCCCAAACAGCATACCTGCACATGGGGAAGAGCTATCCGCTGCATCCTGTTGAGCCAAACATCTGTAACATGGATGTTAGAGCGAGCTGCACTGGTGCATATGGCCAAGGACGGGAAGCAGTAGAGTAGGCTGGTGAATGTATGGTCTATGAATCTAACAAATAAACAAACAACTCAGCGGGCCCGTCGGCTGGTGTGCGGCAATCTCACCGTTATCTGTAGGTTGTAATACATTGCATGAAGAACCGCGGATTGATCGAAAAATACACCAGTTCGATCAGGATCCCACCGCACTGCGAAAAGTCAGCGAAGAAAGCGAGAATCGAAGCTGGTTCCTCACGATGAGGTGGAAGTGAACCCAAGAACTAAACATTCAATTTCAGAAATTAAGATGGTCATATCAGCGGCAAATAACACGACCAACCTCGTTCATAGCCGAATCCAGTCGGCGACAGCACGCTGCTCCCAATCGTTGCCGATCAAACCCATGAGCATCCGGGATTTATTCGATGCATAAAGGCGGCGAAGAGTTGAGCCCAATATCTCACAGAGCCGAATATGGCAGACGAAGTAGGTGAGCATGGAAGGCTTTCCTGGAGGTTGCTTGAAAGCTTGTTCTGGATCGGGATGCTCCCAATATTCATCATCCACCTCGAGCGGTAGTTCAACATCATAGCTAGAAGCACAACCGGTTAGACCATCAAATATAATAGACGGCCAAGGTCATACTCCTCACGTGAATAGCGGACGGGCGTCCGAGAAAGGCGCAAACCGTTCGATCTAAAGAAAGCAAACACCTAAAAAAACGATTAATATCAAAAAGAAATAACAACACCGATGATATCGTGACCAACCAAAATGCCCGTTTCCACAACTCATTTTCGGGAGTGTGCGTGTGTCCTTGGCGCTTTCGTCGATGCTCGCCCCGCTCTTGAATAAAACGGACACCGAGGCCCTAAAGCGTCGAAAGTTGAACAAACTGTATATTTCGAGGAAATAAACTACCCACAAGGTATAGCCACGAGGCCTGAGGCGAAGAAGTTCCAAGAGTAAACAAAGTTATGAGCTGGGAAGCGACATAAGAGGAGCGTTAGGGATTGAAATTCAAGACGCACGCAGTAGAGTTGGACTTCGTATATTGACGGTTCATCAAATAATGATTTTCTAATGACCTGAACTTGATTAAAAAAGTTCCAGCCGGAGGAGAGGGTGGAATTAGATCCTGGGACGAATACGCGAGGGTCATCAGAATACTGGAATGCCCATCAGCCACCAAATAAAGAGGGCTCAGTTGGAATGCTTACTCGGGATGCCACAGCCAGAACGGCGAGTAGTGTTCCACCGAACCGATAATCATTCAGATGAAGGCCTTCCGCCACAGACCTCTCAAATGACGGGCGGTGCAAAAGGGGCAGTGTGGCGTGGACATTAGTGAAGTATACATTGACCAGAGAAGTAATCAAATCCTGGTCCGGGAACACGTAATGGGCGTCTCGTCGTGCGGTCCTAATTCCCACTGCAAAGGATAAGATGACATTCGTCCATGATATACGGACTAACCGGGCGCATATTCCAGAATTCGGGACGCCTGAACTGTGTCACTATGGGACGGCCCAGATAGTCTTCCTAGACAGAATTCAGCAGATTGTATGAATATGGCCAATTCAGTTACCTTGACTGCAATGGCGTTTTTTACCAGCATAAATCCACTAGAAGAACCAAAGAACCTATGCTTCAGAGCGCTCAACGAAAATTGTCGAAACCGTTCCGCCAGTTCGTCGTGGGAGAGGTCCTCTTCGGGAAGGGTGGAGGAACGGGCGAAGCATCAGCAGGCGGAGAAGGATACTTGAGCACAGATGTGACGGCGATGTAGACGATACTGTCGCGTCAGGCTGCACCTAGAGGCACAATCAACTGAGGTCTGGTTCATGAACTGGAAAACAGTACGGTGCGCAGTTTGGCTCCAAGACAGATACCTGTTGCTTTAGCTCTTCAACGTGTCTTGAAGGTGTCATAAATTCCGGGGTGTATGCTGAAGATGAGCGCACGCACTTATTTTTTGGGCCGCGCTTCCTGGTTGGCTCAGTGTGGTACACTCGGCATTGAAAGCAATGCAACTTGTGCATCGCCCATTCGGCATATTGGCGCTGTCGCCTGGATTAACGTTAAATGAGGCATTTTCAGTCAAATATTCATCCCTCACATCGAACTGCATTAGAAAATCAGTGACATTGGATTCAGAGTAGCGAACTACAAACTCTTCCTCTTGCGACAGATATCACAGGATCGTTGGAGTCTCCTCTTCTTTTGGGGACCGTGTTTGCTGAAAGATTCATGGTGTTCTTCTTCGTCGGACGACATTGCAGTTCGCTGCTAACTCAGACTTGTTGCTAACTCAGGTTGATGGTGCCGAGCCGCGCCTCCTCCTCGGCATCATCAAAGTTTGATTGTGTGACGCGACGCGCGAGGTGTAACAGTCACCCCATTGGCTCAAGTCCAACTCAAGCCATTGCAAGCCATTGCTTTTTTTTTACGCGTTGTAATTCTGCGTATTTCTTGTCGTGCATATTAGATATCATCGTACATTGAACCGCCAGCGCTCATCTTTTTGCGTGCCTTATAATTCTACTAGTCTCAAATCTCTGTTTAAATTCTCTTTGCGCTTGTAAAGGAGTAGTTTCTCATATAATAATCCAACTTAGCCAGTCTGAGCCCTGGGAATGCATGTGAAATCCGAAACAGAAATTGAACGCCGGTCGAGATCCGTGGTCCCATTCTTGGTTTCCTCATGCTCTTTCCTCGAGCGTTGAGAGCACTCCCGCGCCAGCGCCTGTCTCTTCCCCGAGTTCCCTCTCATAAATTTACCCCGGTCCTTATCCCCAGGTCTATCCGTTTCATGTCCAACCACGCCGGAGAATCCACTTTGCGCCCGGAGCCCGACAAGGTCCTCCAGGATATCGCAGACTATGTCCACGGGTACAAAATCGAGTCCGACCTCGCCTATGAGACCGCTCGTCTCTGTCTCATTGATACTATCGGGTGTGGTCTCGAGGGTCTGCGCTTTCCCGACTGTGCAAAGCTTTTGGGACCGGTTGTTGAAGGCACCATCGTTCCGAACGGTACGTCGCGTATCCAGCGCGATCTACGCAGGGTCTCACTTTAGCTTCCAGGAACAAAGGTTCCGGGCACGAATTACCAGTTGGATCCCATTCGTGGAGCATTCAACATTGGCACATCATTCGTTGGCTCGACTTCAATGATTGCTTCTTGGCCGCGAATGTACGCCTGCCTTCCGCACTCAATTCTGTACTGATACAATATCTTAAAGGGGGCCACCCGTCCGACAACTTGGAGCCATTCTCGCCGTCGCCGACCACTCACGCGTCAAGGGCAATCTCTAACCGTTCACGACATTCTCGAAGGCATGATAAAGCCCATGAAATTCAGGGCTCTCTTGCCCTCCTCAACTCCTTCAACAGAGTGGGTCTCGATCATGTCGTCCTCGTCAAAGTGGCTTCCACGGCAGTCGTTTCCAAAATGCTCGGTCTCAACCGCGATCAAACCATGATGCCGTTTCCCAAGCTTGGGTGGACGGCCAGTCCCTCCGAACCTACCGCCACGCCCCCAACACCGGTCCCCGCAAATCCTGGGCTGCAGGCGACGCGTGCTCCCGTGCGGTCAACCTCGCGCTTCTCGTCAAGAAAGGCGAGAAGGGTCTCCCGTCAGTCCTCACCGCGAAGACCTGGGGCTTCTACGATGTCTTGTTCAAGGTAAATGCAGTCCTTCTGATTTAGCACGTGACCTATATTTGTGCAGGGCAAGCCTTTCGAGTTCCAAATTCCGTACTCTTCGTATATCATGGAAAACGTCCTTTTCAAAATCTCTTACCCGGCCGAATTCCACGCCCAAACTGCCGTCGAAGCAGCTCATATCATCCACGACAAACTCAAGGCCCTCGGAAAGACTGCGGAGGACATCAAGAGCGTCAGAATCCGGACCCAGGAGGCTGCTGTGAGGATTATCGACAAACAAGGCCCGTTGGACAACTTTGCGGATCGAGAGTGCGGCCTGCAGTTCTATTTCTTTGTTTTTATGCTTAAGTGCGCTTCTACAGCCATGCTATCAACTACATGGTCGCGTACCCGCTCATCTATGGTGAACTTACGTCCGACAGCTAGTATGTGGATCTTTCTTTTGTACCCCCCACAGCAGGCTAACCATCGGAAGCACCGACGCATCTGCGGCAGACGCTCGCATCGATGCTCTCCGTGCCAAGATTTACTGCGTTGAGGAGAAGCGGTTCAGCGTCGACTACCACGATCCCGAGAAGCGTTCTATCGGGAATGCACTCTTGGTTGAGTTGAACGACGGGACGGTTCTTGATGAGGTCGAGGTGGAATACCCCGTTGGGCACAAGCGGAGGAGAGCGGAGGGCACCCCTCTGTTGATGAACAAGTTCAAGAGGTACCTTTCCCTTGTGGTGGCCCGACACTGTCTAATCTTTTCCGCAGGCACATTTCGCATCATTTCGACGAAGCGCACCAGAAAAAGTATGTTGGAACTTTAACCGGGAGTCGTTTCCTGACTTTCTTGCTTCAGGATCTTGGATATTGTATCTGATGCCCCTTCGTTTGCGAAGCTGCCCGTCGACAAGTTTACTGATCTCTTTGTTAAACCGTGAACAAACTCTGAATAATAGAACTGAATGCGCAACCATTGAACAAAATAATCGATACAGATTCTCCAATAACGATGGGGTAAGTAACATATGAGCGTAAGATAATACACGATGGGGTATATGGTGCGGTTCTTCATCATAGGCCGTGACGACCAAGGCCTGAGGCGCTCTTGCTGACATCGTTCGCGACAGCTTGCTTCGCCTTGGCGCGTTTATGTCTAAAGAGATGCGGGTCAGCGATGCACAGCGTCGGTTGCTAATATTCCACTCACTCTTCAGCGGCCTCTCGCTCGAGGAAGCGGACATGATCTCTCGCCTCTCGGACCATCGCCCTGGCTGCGGCGAGTGCGCGATCCGCCTCGACTTCAGCTTTCTCGGCATACGTCACTTTTTCTTTTGCAGCAATGATTGTCGGGTCTTTGTGGACATTGAAGTTGTTAAGTTGTTGCCCCCGCGGAAGAAGCTGCCGCTCGTCCCGCTGCGCACGCTATTGTTCGAGGTAGGATGACCCAGACTCGAGTCGTCTGACGACGACGACGGCTGAAGAAGCCGCGGTTGTGGTTGGTGGTGGTCTGGAGGGGTTCGGGGGACGCGGCACGGTTTCGCGTGAAGATGCTGCCCTTGCGTGCGGGGGGCTCGACGACGGGCTCGGGTTCGTGGTGGACTTGAAGAGAGGCATTGCTGCTCGGAGTCAATATTCTGAGATATTTTGTTTTCAGGTCGACTTACGAAGGACTTTAGAGTTTGAGAGTGGAGGATTTAATATGCTGTAAGTCGCCACCATTGCTACTTTTATAGCATTCGGGCTTGGAGAAAACATGAGGAATGACGTCCCTCTGTGATGCTCCTCAATGACTCGTCATTGGAGCGGTATTTTTTTTTTTTGAGCGGTGTCGTAGTGTCGTATCACAAGTCTGTTTTATAGTCTACTAGATGGAGAACAAAATGTTGGACATATGTTTCTTCGTGGACGCGACGCGACGCGACTTGACTTGAGAAATTCGCCAACTTGATTCGGCATCTCCGGACCGGATGACCTGGTCCGTGCGTGGCGTGGGACATCGGAGTTTGAAACAGTGTTGATCTGAGTCAGGGCCTATATAAAGCCACGTCTCTGTTCCAAACGCCCACCACGGCCCCGCCCCCAGTGCCCGCCGTTGGTTTACTGCACAATGTCCAATAAGATTGTGGTGAGCTACTCACCGATTATCGTCTGGCAGTAGCTCGGTCGGGTAACACTTTTTCAATGAGCCTACTATATACCGCACGGTGATAGACGATGTCATGGCATCCATTAAGCACGAGTTTGAGGAGTACGGGGTGGCAGAGGACGTCCTCGCAGAACTCCAGCATGTTCGTAGTCCTTTTCTCTCTCTAACTTTTTGTCTAACTAAGGGTCGCAGAAATGGGAAAACAAGGTTATAGCGTCCCGTGTTGCAGAGTTCGAGCCCCCGAATGCCGCCCCGCATTTCCCTCCTCATGCAATGCAAATACTGCCTCAATATGCCCCAGTTCACAACCCATACCCGGCGCCCCCGCCGCCTCAAATTGCTCAGCAGTCCCAGCAGTCTCAGGTCAAGTCGGAACCAGTCGATAACCGATACATGTTAAACAGCGCGACCTATACCCTGCCACCTCTCCCTGGCCCAAACATAAATGGTGCCAGACCGAACCCTGGCGGACAAACGAGCGTCCTCTCTTTCCCTCCAGGTCCTCCGCAAGGACGCGCCATCCCTCAGGTCGACGGACCTTCAGATGACTCTGACGACTCGGCGACCCCACCTCCCGCAACATATGCACCGCGAGCCTCACACCCGTCTCTGCCGCAGCCGCAGGCTTCCTCCTCGACGGCCCCGCTTGACTCGGAAGCCATCAACAGCGATTTGGACGACTCAGACACCGAAGACGAGGATCTCGAGGACGGCGGCGGAGCCAATACTGACATTGTATTTTGCACCTACGACAAGGTGCGCCCGGGCAAGCGACTGGCGAGTAACTGGTTTGATAATTGATCCTTCGTTCACCACAACAGGTCGCGCGTGTGAAGAGCAAATGGAAATGCATCCTCAAGGACGGGATGATACACGCTAATGGAAAGGACTACCTCTTTTCAAGGTGTACGGGGTGTGTAGTTTCTCTGCGGTCAACTAACAGGTTCTAACTGTCTACAGTGAATTTGATTGGGTTTAGTGTGGTGAATATAGAATGCGCCTATTGAATTTAAACCCGGACTGCTACCTGTTGCTTTGCGTTGCCCTTGTCTGCTCCCATCCATTTTGTCCCTTCATGCGCTCTCGGCAGTGCAGAAAAGAATACATACCTAGCAAAAAGATTTCTCTATCGATATATCTGCTATACACTTGTAATGTATCTGGTATGATTTACAGTAGATCTGTGTGAGGCCAAGTGTGATGTCGAAAGGTGATACTATTTTTGGCTGTTCGTGTCGTGGTCATCGTCGGTAAAACTCAGTGACGATCTGGTTGTCGGGCTGGTGAATTGGCAAGAAAAATCTCTCATACAGTTTGGAAATAGTTGCTGATGAACGCAATGACGCAGACCTGGACCGCGTTTTGGACCTTGTTGAAAACATTAGTTCATCACCACTAAACAAACGACGTGGTCGTGATACAGAACTCTTCAACTGCTACTTGGCAATGCGTGCGCAGCCGGCTATGTCGTTCTAGAAATGGTTCGACCGAGAAATCTATTTAAATTATGCAATGGTTCGACCCTTGAGCACAATTTTCCCCGACATGCAGTCGACGCCCTCGACGGACTATTCTCGCTGGCGCCTCAAGTTGGGACCTGGCGGCAGCCACTCCTGGCAGTATTTAGAATCCGACGAGGAGTGCGGCAACTGGCCGCAAACCGACATCGACCGTTACTGGCTCGGTATTTCTCTCGTGAGTCGCGCTAAATTCTCCCTGCTCATGATCTGATTTGTACAGAATTTACCTGCCTTGCCGACCCCGAGCAATGACCTGGATGCTGCCCGCAACGGTTTTACCTTTCTGAGAAATCTGCAGGCTCCGATGGCCATTTCGCTGGTGAATACGGTGGACCTATGTTCCTGTTGCCCGGCCTGGTTATTAGCTCCTATATTACGGGAGCGCCTTTCTCGACGGAGCAGCGCCTGGAACTTATTCGCTACTGTTAAACACTGCCCATAAGGACGATGGCGGCTGGGGCCTGTAAGGCCTGTTCAACTTTTAATTGTTAATTATTTAACTGTCCTCAAGCCACGTCGGGGGAGTGACTACTCTTCTTGGAACGGTCCTCAATTATTCTTCTTGCGCCTGTTGGGGTTGCCAGCCGATCACCCTGCAGCCGTGAAGGCCAGAAACACACTGCTTAAGCTAGGTGCGTATATCGTATTTTTGTTCGTGACCAAGATTTTTCACGCCTTGGTTTTTCCAGGTGGTGCAGCAGCCGTGCCTTCGTGGGGTAAATTTTGGATGACCGTGCTGGGGTGTTATGAATGGGAGGGTGTCAACCCTATGCCTCCTGAATTATGGTAAGCGACCTTTCTAACCCAGGTTTATGCGTTTAACTTTGTGACAGGCTTCTCCCAAGTTGGTTACCCTTTCACCCATGCCGGTGGTGGATCCACACGCGTGTGATATTTTTACCTATGAGCTATCTCTACCGAGTACGCTTTCAGGCTCAAGAAACACCTCTCACCCTTGCCCTTCGCAAAGTGAGGGTTTAACAATCATGCCTATCTCTCGCTTGACATGTCGTTTTTTTCCAGGAAATGTACACAACGCCTTATAACTCCATCGATTGGCCTGCGCAGTGCAATAATATTGCAGTGGGCGATCTCTACGCACCGCACTCCCGTCTCTTGGATTTCATGAACTTCTTTCTGAAAGGAACAGTCGAAGCCTGTCCTTTCCCTCCTCTTCAGCGGCGCGCTCTTGACCATGTGTATGAATTAATATGTATGGAAGACGAAAATACTGTGTGTATGATTTATTTCCCAAAAGAGACATCTTGCTCATTCACTGCAGAACTACCAAGACCTGGCCCCAGTGTCCAAGACGATGCAAATGCTTTGCCGGATGCACGCGGAGGGCCGCGACAGCGAGGCTGTTGCTCGGCATGTTGCTTGTCGAGCCGACATTATGTGGCTCGCACGCGATGGGATGCTAGTTACGGGGACGAATGGTAGCCAGTTATGGGATACGGCGTTTGCTGCCCAGGCTTTAGTGGAGACGGGGCTCGCTGATATTGAAGAGAACAAGGCGTCCGCATTGAAGATGTTGGAATGGATAGACGAGGCGCAGATCCGAGAGAATCCCAAACATCACCACACTGCTTATCGACAGGCAACCAAGGGTGCTTGGTATGTCGCCGTTTCGCGGAGCCAGAATTTTAAACGAATGGGGACAATCACAGGGCCTTCAGCACGAAGGAGCAGGGATACACACTCTCGGATTGCACTGGAGAGGCTCTCAAGGCGGTTCTTTATCTCCAAAATCGGTGGCCGTGAGCCCTAATTTGTACTTTTCGCTTTCTTGTTCCTGATTCTTGTACAGTGACTCTCCTAAGCTTATCTCGGATGCCCGTATATTCGATTCCGTGAATCTTCTCATAGACATGCAGTGTAGCGACGGTGGTTTTGGAGCCTATGAGGTCACCCGAGCGCCGCAGTTTCTGGAGTCCTTAAACGCGGCTGAAGTATTCGGTTGGTTCCTCTGCTATGTGTTTGAAAATGGCTTGAAAGAAAATACAGGGAACGTCATGACGGAACAAACGTACCCAGAATGCACAACCTCCGTAATCACCGCCTTCCGCATATTCCAGCAATATTATCCAGAATATCGCAAGAAGGACATAAAGTTCGTCCACACTCTTTTCAAAGGGAGCCTTATTCACACCGCATTTATTTTAGTCGGACGGTTGCGAAAGCTATCAAATACCTGCATGGCCAGCAACGCCCAGACGGGTCTTGGTACGGTTCATGGGGCATTTGCTTCACGTACGCCACAATGTTTGCGCTCGAAAGCCTGGCTCTTGCCGGAGAAACGTATGGGACTAGTTCACGCGTTAAGCGAGCGTGCGAGTTCTTGTTGAGTAAACAAATGTCGGACGGCGGGTGGGGAGAAAGTTACAAGGTTTGTGCCTCCTTTGCTCTACTTCAAGTTCGTCGTATGTTAATCATCCCTCAACAGTCCTGCGAAGAGGAGACATACGTTCATCACGAACAGTCACAAGTGGTGATGACCAGCTGGGCGGCCATGGCGCTCATGTATGCACGATATCCTGATACCACACCAATCAAACGCGCCGTGTCACTTGTACGGTCTCGTCAGTTACCCGTGAGTTTTCCGTATACTTGGTATTTCCTGAATAATTGTCTGTGCAGGACGGTCAGTGGCAACAAGAGGCTGTAGAAGGAATCTTCAACAAGACATGTACAATCGTGTACCCCAACTTTAAATTGATTTTCACGGTATGGATGCTGGGGTTGGCCCATAAATACATAGATGGCAAAGAAGGCTGACGGGCAGGTCGAATAAAATTATTATTAATTTGTATCGATGTTCACAACGATTGCGGCACCCAGCATAGAGTCTGCGCTCGCCCCTATTCGTACCGTGGGATAGTTGTCCCGCGCTTAAGGTTAGGGTTTATAATCGAGTCAAAGAGAAAACAAAGGGCTTTGAAAAGCAAGGATTGCCCCCAAACCACCTTGACTGGGCCATGTCGCCGTCTAATACCACTGAGGAGGTCGTCTTGGGCCCTCCTCCGATTACGCCAGGTGGCACATACACGATTCAAGTCAGTTTCCATCATTGTAGGTATGAGCTTTCTAATGCCCCACTAGACCGTGAGTGTGGGTTGCAAGATCTATATCCGACGACCAGGGCCAGACGGCGAGACTGAGGAGCGTCTGGCTGAGATTCTGTCCATCCGTGACAAACCAGTCAATGCCTATACCCAACGCAACAAGGACATCAAACAGGAGGACTCGGACGGTTCCAACCCAGCGGACAAGTGGGAGTACTTTGTTCATTGGGATACATTCAACAAGCGTCTCGATGAATGGGTTCCCGGGTCCCGTCTGATCTTGTCTCGCGACCTCGAGTGGCCACGTCCCAAAGCTTCCCCGGTGAAGAAGGCTCCACCGACTGACAAGAAAGCCCCAGGCAAGGCTCCTCGCACCTCTTCCAAGAATCTGCTCAAGAAGGCGACCTCTAATGCTGCCTTTGCTGGGCCTTCGACTCCTGCAGCTACGCCGTCTTTCAGCGGCGCGTTCTCCGCATCCCCTTCGCCCGCTCCGTCATTGAAGCGAAAGATGCCCCATGATGAGGAGGAGGAAGAGGAGGAGGAACCCGAGGATGAGGACGCCGATGCAGAGGGAGAAATGGACGTCGACGGCGAAGGCGAGACAGAGACGTTCGATTTGAGCCTGACAGAACCAGCGCCCGAGTCCGAAGTCCCTCCCCCTCCCCTCTCCGCGTTCAGCAAAGAGCAGGAAATCGAGAAGCTGCGGACCTCGGGGTCAATGACGCAGTCCATCTCCGAAATTGCCCGGGTCAAGAATCTGAACCGACTGCAGATTGGAAAGCACGAGGTCGACGCTTGGTATTTTTCGCCTTATCCAAAGGAGTACGCCCACCTCCCGATTCTGTATATCTGCGAATTCTGCTGTCATTCTTTCCCTCTCCAATGATGCTTTCTCGACATCGCCTCCGATGTAACCTTCTACACCCGCCGGGCAACGAAATCTACCGCTGCGAGGACATCTCTTTCTACGAGATAGACGGAAAGCGCCAATTAACTTGGTGTAGAAATTTGAGTTTATTATCTAAATGTTTTCTGGATCAGTGAGTTTACGCTGCCTTTTCCGTCTTTCTAGTCTAACTGTCGTTCAGCAAGACACTGTATTATGATGTAACACCATTTATGTATTATGTTATGGTCAGTCTCTCGTATTCTGTCTTTGCCGTCGATTCACGTTCTGCAGGCCCAACGGGATTCCACTGGGTGCCATGTAATCGGCTATTTCTCGAAAGAGAAAGAGTCCGCAGAGAACTACAATGTCGCCTGCATCCTTACCCTTCCCCAGCACCAACGGTTTGGTTATGGCAAACTCCTAATCGAGTTCTCGTACGAGCTCAGCAAGAAGGAGGGTAAACTGGCAGCCCAGAGAAACCACTCAGTGATCTCGGCTTGCTGGGCTATCGTTCGTATTGGGCGGACACGATTCTCGAGCTGCTGATGAATTCGGGCGACGGAGAGATGAGCATTGATGATATCGCACAGAAAACGTCCATCACCCATGCTGATGTTACGAATACGTATGTTGTTAATTGGCGGAATATATCGGTGTACTTACCACAGTCCCAGATGCGCGACTCTAGGCCTCTTCAAGCATTACAAAGGCTCGCATATCATTTGCTTAAACAATGCCGTTCTCGAGCGATACGAGAAGTCGCGCAACAAGCGCAAAAGACGGATTAATTCAGAGCATTTGCGGTGGAAGCCTCCAGTGTTCACGAGGGATCAGCTTCGGTTTGGCTTCTAGTCTATGCAGTACAAGCTTGTTACAGGGAATAAAACACAACGGGTTCGGTTTCATCGATCTTCACCATGGTCCTGGGAACCTTTAGTAGTCGCTCTTTTCCTAAACGTGATTCCTTCGTCCACGTCTGCCAATTTCTCCTCAAACAAGTGTCTTCTGGTAATCGTGGGAGATGGAGGTCTGGATGCAGCAGGAGAGAAGACGCCGACGCCTGATAACTTTAAGCTATTCTCTCCTGACGTGAAATAGGCGTGTGGGTGGGAAGACTCGAGTTGAGGAAGGGTGTCGGTGTCGGTGCTGCTGGTAAGGGTGTCCTGCTCGGAATCGGTGGCAATTAACGATGCAGAGTCGGGGGAGGGCGTGCTTGGAGCGCACTGAATGCGAACGACCGGGATTTTGTTGTGGATGGTCTCTTTATCACTGGTGGAGGCTTTGACGTCGTCGATTACACCCAATGTGCGCGCGATGCCATACGACGCCAGGTCCTGCAAGGAGAACGGCTGATTAGAATCAAATCCTGGTGTTTGGTCGCCGCAGCTTACCAGCAGGGTGAGTATGAGGAGGGGTAAAATGAGCAATATAGCAAAGACACGCGAAGTGTACGCGATTCGCGAAACCCAGGAATTAGGGTGATCAGTCCAATTCCACAAATGGTCGACGTAGAAGGTCCACAGCATGCGTGGCATCGACGAGATATTTAGTGAGGGCGAGGAAAGGTCCATCGTCGTCGACGAGTAAGGCTAATTTTAAATTGAGGTCTGGGCGATACCCTTGAGAATAAACACACCACAATGCGTATCAGAATTCAGATAAATTATTCGAAAGTGGGTGCATTAAAAGTGTACAAGAGTCTAGCAGTCTAAGAACAACGGTCTGATTTCCATTCCGTCCGGGTAAACATACATAGTAGGGATATAGCGCAAACAGCAGGGTAACACAAAGTAGCAGGCCCGTAACATGGACGAGGACGACGACGGGAGACCAGAGAGACCGAGTAAGAGCATCACGGATAATATACGTTCGACGGGAACACAATGCCATCCGAACGAATGAGGATGAGCGGCCTGCGCTTCCCGGGCTGCGAGAGCGTGTCCGGCGGGAGACAGCCCAGCACCTCGTTGCACCGCACCTCGACGAACGGCGATGGGTCCGCGCCAAAGAACACAGAGACGGGATCGGTCTTGGAGAAGTTTTCGCCGTACACGGTCAGCATCTTCGAAGCGTGTGGATTCGGCTTCGACAGGACCGATCGCGATGCTTGGGCGTGGTGCTTCGGGGCTTCCGCGGCCCGATCTGGCGGGAGTACTTCACCAACGCGGGGAAGGGCGTGATGGGTTTTGTGGGCACGGGGAATGCCCCGGGAGCGTTCTGGTTGTCGAACAACACAGGGGGGATATAGAAGTTGTATCGAACTTGGTCTGAAGCGGCGAATTAGATATGATCAGACGGAGAGAAAGATTAGCACGCACCGGTCCCAACGATCGTCCAGACACTCGTCTCGCCAATATCCACTTGCCAAAGCGCACCAGACGAAATACCCGAATCGCTCGAAGAACCGCGCCGCGTCGAGGTCACCGAGCCCGCCGAACTCGGGCGTCTGCGGCCCTTCGGAACATTTTTAGTGATCCCGGACATGTTGCCAGTACTCGTCGACCCGCGCTTTTTCCTGACGCGCCCGCCGTCGTTGGACAAAAAGTCCGGCGACGCAGACGGCGACGTCGGCGCACTGCCAGTCGAGGGATGGAAATATTCGCCGCCAGCCGACCCCGGCGCGGACGACATTGGCGATCCAGGCATGGTGGGCGAATTTGAGCCTGCGGCCGCGGTGCCATTCCACTGCCGCCCGTCTATAGGGCGGTAGGTGTTGACCTTTTCACCCATGCAAGACAAGAAGGCGCCAGAAATTCCTGGGGTACCGGGCTCGGGCATCGCGCGCGCGCCATCGTACACCTCAAAGGCAATTTTGTGAAGCTGCGAGACGGGGTCACCGCAGACCTCCGCGGGCGCACAGTAGTGGTCCGCGACGCCCTTGGCACCTTCTTGCAAACCACCGCCGACGACCGTGGTTTGGTGGTCGACCTTGCGGATGATCAAAACAGGGCTGACAACTCCCGAAGTCAGGCACTGCAAGACCACGGTCTGGTTGTAGTAGATCGGGATTTGGGACCCGTTATTAGAGAAGGGGATGGCGTTCGGCGGGGGAGAAGGATAGTCGGGCTGGGGAGGTGGGGGAGGCGGCGCGTCGATCCCTCCAGCTGGCTTGTTCACATCGACGATGTACATGACGAAAGGATCTGGGAAGCATGTCAATAATTTGATATCGAGTCTCCGTTTTGGATAACGAACCCCAACTCGCGGTCCGAGCAATAAACGAGGGCGTCGTAGACCGAGAGCGCTGATCCAGCCCCATGAGGGGAGCGCCATCTGAGCCCTTGAAAGACGAGCCAGAACCGGATACACAAAGGTACTTTGTGGAAACGGTCTGCGAGCGCAATCGATGGAAAAGCGATATCGTCGAGCCATGATTGATGCAGACTATCACCAGATTTCAGTGCGTGTCTTTGACAGCGGAACCAAAAAAAATCAAAACTCACGCTCCAGGTTCTTGGCACTTTGACGCTTCTTGCTAGGTTTGCTGATCACCTTGATGGGGCGACTCGGGAACGTGCCGATGACGCGCTCAGGCTCGTCGTCGGTGGCCGGGGCGGTGATCTTCACCAGCGCCTCGACTTTTTTCTTCTTCTCGTCCACGTCGGAGATGAAGAGCTGTTTTCCAACGCAGCGGCCGGTGTATGTCGTGCCGGTGGGCGGATCGCTCACATCAAACGATTTGCCTGACGACCCAGTCCATTCGATCGACCCTTCCTGCGGTGTCGGCTCGCCCGAAATGCTGATGACAACGCGCGGGGGACAGAGTTTGGGTTCATCACCTCGACGGACGACCTCTGTCCACCATGAATTGCCAATCATGATGGCAGTGGGCGGAGGGCAGAGGAAGCTATGCACATTCGTCTCAGCCGATAACTCCGTAGACGTAAAGATGATACTGACCGTTTTTCGGTCCCATACGATTTTTGTGCGACTTTGCTGGACATGACGATGACCGTACGCTCACCAAAGGCGAGCCGGTTGGGGGTGCGGATGTACTGCTCAAGATATGGTCTGGAGACAAGTTAGACAGAGAGAGTTTGTTTTAGCCCGAAAGACATGCCTGATGTAGGTGTGCAAGTCGGTGGAGCTGCCCATGGGACGGGGCTGGAGGTTCATCTCGTGCAAAGTCTTGTCGACGGCGGAGATGCCCGAGCCCATTTCGGATGGCAAATAGTGCATATCCTCGTAAGGCTCGTGCCTGTAGGAATGAGTCGCGTTCGGGGCGACACTGCGCATCATCTCGGAGCCATGGCCGGACGAGATGTGGGCCGGCGGCGGGGGGTGGCCGGAGTGGTTGAAGCGGTTGTCTGGGGAGAAGCGCGGGGGAAGACGGTCCTGAAAGTGGGGGAGCGTGTTCGAGGACGTGAAGGGGGGGTTGATAGAGTAGTCTTCACCGAACTCGGCCTGGTAGTTGCCCGAGGGCATGCGGCGGTCGGAACCGAGATCCGAGTAGCTCGGGGGGTAGTCTTTGGAGGCAAAGGGGGAAGGGTGGTGGATGCCGCCAACGGGGTCGGTAGGAGTCAAGGGGGAGACCTTTCCACCACTGTTGTACGAGCCAATGTCGCCATAAGGATTGCATTGGATGGGTAGGACGTGTCGCCGAAGCTGGAGTGGGAGTACATGCCGTCATTGTTTAGTCCATAGCGCGGGGGACCCAGAGAAGACGAGGAAGACCCGTTTGTGCGGTACCCAGAGCCAAAAGCATGTCCTAGCTGACTGTCAACACGAGGAAACGAGGGAAGAAGGCCAAGAGACAGACCTTCTGGGTTTTCGAAGGGGTGGGACTGGGAGAGCGAGTGGTGGTTGGGGGGGCCGTCTGGATGGGTGTTAAAAGCCGGGTCATCGTTCTGGGCATACATGCCGTGGTGGTGGGGAAAGTCAAGGGACATTTTGCGCTCGCGGACGGGGTCGATACGGGGGGGAACGGAGGAAGGATTGAGGATGTCTGCGAGGTCCCAGCGGCTGAGGTCGGATGAGGGACGAGAAGATGCGGGGTTCATTGGTTTCCAAATAAGTCACCCCGGCTGCAATAGGAAATCCAGGCGTCAGCCACTTGCACTAGACCACCAAGACAAGACACTCTGCAAACTCACCTAGTATGATCCTCAGTCAAGTCTTATGTCGCCTCCATCCTTTTTATATCCTCTATGGCCGGATACCGGCATCCCCAGATCTCAACAATACCGCGGAATCCGGCTGTCCGATTCGCGTCAGCCACTCGTTGCTCCTCCTCAACAAGACTCTGTTCTCTAAATGCTCCCCTGGACCAGCCTATCGGTATCCTGGCTTTTCAATATCCATCCTTCCGCTCCGAGAGCGTTCCTCTTCCCGACTCTCAGGTCCTTGTGGTATTTCAGGTTGCCGTGTCGGCGGATTTAGATCTTGATCTGTGCAACCGATTCGAGATGATATGTTTGCGGCAAGTCCCGACCATCCATTCTTCTGCCTTGGCACTCTCCTGCAGCCTCGCGTGCCATGACTCGTCCCGCCAGCTCCCGTGCCTGGGTGCTTCTCGAGACAGACGACGAGGACGGGCCGCTGTCTTTTCATCCTGTGCATCTTGAAATTTGTGGTGCATTTTTTCGCCTCGACGGAACCATTCCTCGACTCGGTAGTATTGTACGTCACCTCTCGCCTGATAGGCACCATCGCAGCGGCAAGCTGCAGCCGCAACAAACAGACTTGAACGGGGATCGAATAATTACTTGTTTCTATTCCCCGGACACGTCTGGGTCTTTTTTGCCAGATCGGGTATCTTCGCGGGTACCAGATATGTCCTCCGAGAACTCCAGAACATGACGCAATCTCCACATGGCAGTGATCCCAAAGAGTCCACTTTCTTTTCTCTCTGGCCTGAACTCCTGAACCTTGTTCCTCGAACTTCGAAACGTTCAATTTCGAAAATCGTCGCTATCACCTTTGCCGAGAATTTTTTCTCTTACCGACGCCGATCCAAATCGATCCCTGTTTGGGATTTCCCCTAGTTCAACAGCATCTCTGCAGCTGTACTTTGTATCATCGAGAAGACTCGGAAATTCCATTGTGCCCTCGATTCCACCGTCTTATATGCATTAGAAGAACTGCGGAATGTTTTAAAAGGTCCTCAATCAGGTAAGAGCTCAGTTGCGTAAGATGCAGAGGCGGACATGAAGTCGAAATAGAAAAGATCGATCATCATTGATTTCGATGTGTCGAATGGAGGAGCCGTCGGCTTTCCGTCCGCAGCCTGACCGCAGATTATAGAGACCGAGCTGTAGGCGTAAGACAGGTACCAAAACGAAATTGTAGCCAAGACTCGGACAGAATAGGCGGGAAAGTGTTCATTGGCGCCTGTTTATAGGGCGGGGACCCTTACACCTAAAATTAGGCAGTAGCAGATATAACTCGGGAAATACTTTACTCACTAGGTGTTGCAGCTTGAAAGCAAATATATAGCTTCTGATTATCGGGACAGAAGCCGCGGCAACCACCCATTCGATGATTATCGTGCAAAGCGTTCGTTGCGGTACGAATCGTACCCGTCCCGAGATCCGCACCCATGCGGTGAGGACGGTTATTGCAGAGATAGCACCTGTACCCGAGTGCAAGGTATATGACTGTTCGAAGCTCGCGTCGCGTCCCTAATTACGACGCGACGAAACACGAAACCGTGACAGACGCGTAGACCAGTCACGTTCGATCAAGGCCGCGCGCGAGCGAAACGGACTTGGATGGGAACCGAGTTTGGACCTACAGCGACCCACAGCGACCGAAATGAAATGAAGGCGTGCGATAGGTAACTTGGATTCCCGAGCATGGCCACTATTCGCTCCCCAACTATTTGATGGTTTCGGGCGCCTAGGTGAAACAGGCAATAAAATTGACGGCGGCCCTGTCGTACTAGCGAGCGCCTGGTTCGCAACAGCGTCGACGAGCGCCGTTTCAAGACGGATCTTTGGTGGGATAGCGGACGGAACTGATATGGTTGTGAAAGGACAGTCCTTGTTGTTGTGCTGTGTTGATCTGGAACGTTGATTGCACTGAACTCGGCCCATTGCTTTATCGACGCCACCTCCGTCACTGCTGGTCAACGCACTGTGCAGCTAGCATATACCCACTCAACTGATCCTTGACGCACTACTCGAGTCTCCTCTTCGCTCTTTGTCCTCATGTCGGGCTCGTCTTACCGTCTCGAAACCCCGCGGTCTAGACCCCCGCCTCTGCACGTCGACAGGTCTTCCTATACCTCGTCCTCGTCCATCCTTGGCACCAGCCAACACAATTCAGAGCCCCTGCTCTACAGTCTCCCTCAAGCACACTCAATGTCACCTCCGACAAGTCCTAGGGCAAATAGTCCGAGATCTCCACGATCGAGACTCGCTTCCCCGACGTCCCCAACCTTCAGCCGTTCGCGTACACCAGTAAGTGGCCGTCCGGCACCCTCCCCTAGCGGACGGAATCGCTCCGCCACGCCATTGGGCGTCGCTGCGAGCGAGCTCGATCAATTTGCAGAATATTGTCGAGCTTGGTGCGCAATATACTACGACGACTTCCGGGCCCTTCTCATCGTGTTCTAGGTATTTCAATCAGGACGATAATTCTGGCCGCCTCATGACGCAGACACTGGCGAATCTGCCCTCTTCTCAACGCGCGCCGTACTCTCGATTACAGGCGTCCATCCGCTCCGCATACCACCGGTCTGTGAATGCACGGCGAACTGCGGAATTCCGGGCACATCTGAGCGCAACCCAGCCCGGGGGTTCATTGATGCCTCACGCCCGAGCCAATCCGCAAGGAAACGTGGCCAGGAAGGGTGCGTGATGTGCTTTTTGAAATTTCTTATCATTGCTAATAATCTCACACCGCCTTCCAGAGCGCTACGAGCGATTCGAGCGATTCGTCCGGGCGTGGTGTAGCATGGGGATGCCTGGGCCACAACCCTTCTTCCAAGCATGTACGTGAAATTATTATGCCAATTGATAATATTATTAACTATCATTCCCGTGCAGTATGGGCTATTATGCGGCTCCAAATCGTGCCGGAGGACATTGGTGGGGCGGGGCGGAATAAGATTGAATGGGAGTTTGACGATGCTGTTTTACGGGAGACCGGGCAAGTGTTGCCGCCATCATGTCAGCGCCATTACTAAGCGTCTATTTTTAGCGGCAAGGATTTTATGGTCGAGGCAATCGACGTTCTCAAAGGTGTCCTCGCTTTTGAAGAAACTCCATCCTCCAAACGTGCATCAACTGCAGTCAACAACTTTCCTCCCGATTCGACTGTCCATTCCCGGTCAAAGTCACAGCCGATATCTTCTCAAACGACAGCAGACGTATCAAAGACTGTACAGCCGAAACGCGCGCGTGCTCCCAGCGACCCGTTCCTCGACACCCCAGCACCCTCCCAATCCCTTTCGTCGTCACCTTCATCCGGCTCCGCGCTGCTGGCCACACCAACGACGGAGGAGGCGACACCGCCCCTACGAACGCAGCATTCTATGCTGACGATCCACAAACACTTGATGATTCGGACGAGGAGTTTCTACGGATATGGACCTCTCCGGATCTCCCCAACCCCGAATACATTGACCTGCTGACGGTCTTCCCTTCATTTATCACGCGGCGTGCCCTGCCCCGCTTTCCAGTCGCATCAGCTCCAAAGGACCTTGAGGAAGGTTTCGACGTCGGTGGGGAAGACAAAGTCCTGCGTTTTGGGACGGGCACCATGTGGGTTAGCTCCATATCGCGGCGCGACGGCTGGGAGGGAGGCTGGTGGACTAGATTTTGTATGTGGTGGAAACAGGTGTTCTGCTAGAAGCGCTGCATCTTCGTTTGCGAGCTGAACGCTGGCCGCTGTATTTGACATTGACATATCTGAACCATTTGCATTCCTCATATAGGTTGACACTCCACACATTTTACTTATGCCATTGGTTGGACAGTTGAATACACCGTGCGCAACCAATACCATACACACTCACTCACCGGGGCTTGGACTCTCACATCATTACTTGTACTGTTACTTATGCATTCGTCCAGATTAAGCGTTAGGTTGCATTTTGTGAACCGTCACTGCCAAGATTTGCCTTTGAACTATTTTTCGAATCGTGAGTTTCTCCTTTGTTTATGCGTTGCTTCCCACGGTCTCACCCAATATCCTCGAGACAGCATCTCTGTGAACATCAGCGAATTATGGGTCCTGTAAATGAATCTCCAAGATAATTTCCCCTTCCCTGGGTGTGGTTTGAGATCAACGAACCCTTCCGCCGTATTGGGACAACAGCGGTGATCAAACCCGCAGATCCCGCATTAACAGCCAAGCAAGTTGTTTTGGTATCCGACGGCTTT